>JAHVAK010000166.1:0-22305 GCA_019845155.1 Luehdorfia chinensis | reverse complement strand
CTTAAGAACTTATGTCTCATGGGGATGGGCACAGTTTGGTGTCACACAGAAAATATCTGGGTGACACAGCATTTGCTATGGGCAGACGCTTTGCTCGTTTCATCACTTTATCTAATATAAAAAATATAAAAAAGTAAGTATGGAACCAGAACACATTCTCGTCTTAAATTGTTATGCATAAACTATTCAATATTTATCGTCTAGTACATAAACTTTTTTTTAACTTGTGTAGTTACCACAAAAAAAGTAAATTCTAGCCTATAAATGTCCCGCTGCTGAGCACAGGCCTCCTCTCATTTCTGAGAGGGTTTTGGTGCTAGGAAAAATCCGCCACGCTGCTTCAATGCGGCTTGGCGGACTGCACATGTCTTGAACATGAACACATTGACATTAACATGAACAAGAAATTTAAAGCGAGCGCCTAGCCCCTGAGCAACCACAAGTCAACAATGAAATACGTATTTTGGGTTTGAACAGAAAATGTTTGGCTCACATTTGAGACGTGACGTTTTAGAAATTATTCACAATTGTCGTGTGCATGCGTGCATGCAAGCGAGCAACAGATATAAATATATTTTTGGAATGTGCTAATTAAGCCATTTGATAATCAACACGTAGTCTTTATTTTTTTTATTTCACGACTTTATGTCCACTAGGGACGATGCCCTCTAGAGGACATAAAGTCGTGAAATTAAAAAAAAATAATGATGCCTTTTGAAATAGTTATTGTTAATGTTACGTCAAAATAGCCTATAACGCATGCATGCATGGCAACCGCAGCTTATTTATTCAGATACTCCAGGAAAACGCTGCTGCCCATCGTCTGGTTTTAATTTTCCCTTTGTCGACTTTTACAACACCCACTGAATGCGATGGGTAGATTCTCTTAAGCCGCCTCCACCACACGGGAACCATTTATATCTATTGTATTTTTTTGTCATGAATATACTAATTTTATTTCCGTATTATTATTGACATTGTCTTTGTGTTTGTTTTTTTTAAAAATCCCTCACTAGGATTTCTCGTATATCATGCGTGCGTTTTACAGACAAATTCCACACGCACAAACGCCTACACCCGGAACAACTATTTGAAAGCCATTCAAATATTTGTCCCGTGCGAGAATCGAACCTATGACACGAAGCCAAGTGATCAATCACAGCCAATCCAACTTCAACTTCATATTAAAGATAAAGAAACATGTGCCATAAACAAACTACAGCGCGTGCATATGTGATATATGTAAAATATAAAAAGAACCAACATGTTTTGCCGGCATCGGTGTGCAAAATATCCAATCAATTAAGTTCAATCGATTAATGCAATTATTTATAATTTGTTTTTAATTAAAGTAATATCAGCTGATCTTTGAACTGGACGATAAATGTATACGATATTAACATCTATCGTTAATTTAGCGTCAATATCGACGAAGTTACATAAGCAAACAAAACTACTCATTACAGATGTATTTCACAAGTACCGTGTCTAAAAAATGGCAGTTGATCAAACAAGTTTTTAGGTCTGTTCTCTAGAAAATGTCTATTAAGTTTTGTACATAAATATGTTTGTTCTAAATCGACCCATGTCCTCCCATGTATAGCAAATCCAGGCCCGGAAGATGGACGTGCCCCTGGTCTATGTTGTGTCTGGACGTGCGTTTTTGGTGCGCAATACGTTTTAATTTCAATTAAATTATAATTATAATGAAATTAATACGTATTCCCACGAGACGGCGTCTTGTGGGAATACTCTTGGAAGCAAAACAAACGCGGCTTCTATTTTAGACTTTATTACCTCATATTACCAGATCCTGGTAAAAAGTTTTCCTATTCATATATTTTTTTTCTCTGTCTATCTTTTTTCTTATCTTTTATTTATTTTATGTCGATATTATTTGTACAGGCCTGCACTATAACAAAATTACAATAGGATATCATTCAAATATTTTAATTTCGTCTAATACTTAGTTTTCCAGTGTCAAGTAACATATCCGAATTGAATACAATCTTCAAGCAGCAAGACTTCAAAATTTTGATGAACAGTAAATTAATAGTTGACTTTTACTGAAGATTTGTTGGACTGATGGAGAGATGGAGACAAACGAAAAAGCGCAATTTTGGTCCTGA
Source organism: Luehdorfia chinensis (assembly GCA_019845155.1). Classification (NCBI taxonomy): domain Eukaryota; kingdom Metazoa; phylum Arthropoda; class Insecta; order Lepidoptera; family Papilionidae; genus Luehdorfia; species Luehdorfia chinensis. The sequence goes on along the minus strand of JAHVAK010000166.1, from coordinate 20,176 downwards.
ATTTAATTTTCCAATCACTGTACACTTACAGGAGCACTTGCTGCATAATAAACTATGAATATTAAACATCAAAACTCCAAATATACACAGAAATTACAAAATAAAATAAAAACACCCACTTTCGAGTTGGCACTAAAAGTCCTACTACTTAGTTATTTATGTATTGACTAACATTTTTTATTTATTTACAAAGTTAATATAGTACATTGCTTGACATCTGTGGCGCACAAAGGTTGCATATTATGAAAACCAGCGTCAGCTTCTAGCCTAGAGACTGACAATAAGCTGATCTGGAGACTTATTTTGGTCGAGCCATGAGACACGCACAATGCGTATTTTTTTGTTATTTTTGCTAAAAGTCTCTGCCTTACTTTGTATTTTTTATTATCACGGTTGCATATTTAGCGTGTGTGTAGTTTGTTTGTCGTTCGTGTCGATGGGCTCACCACCTATCACACCAAGTGCATTATATTGTTTTGGTGAAACGTGGATTGTGGCAGTCATCTGCATTCATTTTGCAGTGAAGGCCCAATCTCTGACTACCCCTTTATGGGATACAGTCGTGATCTTATGTTTATAAAGTAGCCTATGTTACCCGTTATAATGTCAGCTATTTGTCAGTTAAAGTCCTGTCAAAATCGGTCCAGCTTTTTCGGAGATTAGCCGGAACAAACAAAAATATTAAAAAAAAATGTTTTTTTTCTCATAAGTACCGTATATACTTTCATAAGCATTGAGGAAAAAGCTGTTATTTTGTTATAACAAACAGACACCTCTATTTTATTTATTGTATGGATATATTTCGATTTTTATAAATATTACACCTGTCCACCATTGTTGAACATCTCCCGGGGTTATATGACCAGGGCCTGAGAGGAACCATTGTAACATAAATTATTAAATAAATAAAAAATAAATATTAGTCATATTTTCTTCACCATCAGTCAGTGTTGACTGATGGTGAAGAAAAATGTATATTAAGTCTGCCTATTGTATTCTTCAGTTTATAGTGTCATAGAAAAGAGTAAATAAATAAAAAATACACACTCCCTAGACTTCAACCTGTGAACGATATAAACATGTGATAGACACAGGACATTCACGATTCATAATGAATCCAGTAGTAAAAACCAAGTTTGTGTAATGCACAATAATGACTTCGAACGTTGGAACTATAATTTAGGAAGCAGATATATTTATCACTGAACGCAGTCGTTGACGATATTTATCAGAAAAATACTAATAACAATTTATTTAATGTTATGAAGTACATAATTTCTTTTACATGTGTTGTTAGAAAGTTGACTAAACCGGTATTGTAGCGCGTCGTGACCTCGTATTTCATCGGAATCCAACTCATGCTGTTGATGAACCCGTTCGGTTAATTCGTGTCCGAAGATGTGCGGTTCCATGGTGTAATGGTTAGCACTCTGGACTTTGAATCCAGCGATCCGAGTTCAAATCTCGGTGGAACCTTCACTTTTTGTACGTTATGTGAATAATTGTCGTCGGTCAGTGAATGTTACTTCAACTCAACGACACTACATTCGAAGAAAAAAAATCACATAAGTGGATTATCAATCGTCACATTATAAACTTTTGTTATAGTTTTATATTTATAACGCGTTGCCCCGTGACGCTGAGGTATGCTGATCTGACACTACAGCTCCTGGATTCAGAGTTGGACCTAACATTTGTACAAAATCACAAATTGTTGCTTCTTAATAAAACACTAACACTAACTGACTGACAGACAACGCTCATATTGAACCGATGGGTTCTTGGAATTTTCTCGGAATTGAATTTTTGCACTAGAGTTCCTTATATAGCGTAAGTATGCATTAAGAAAGGATTTTTAAAAAACTTATTCCCAGAGGGGGTTAAATAGCAATGACTGCTCGTATGGAAGTTCGTCATTTATAAAGTTATAAATATAGAAATTGGTGTTTACGCTTGTGTTTACAAATAAAAGTCAGTTGTGTGAGTGTTTTTGGGAATTCATTCCCTAAGTGGTTACAATAAGGAACGAATGTTTGTAAAGGTGCGTCATTCTTTGAAGCTATCAACATAAAAATTATTCTTTATGTTTCTGTTTATATACGTATAGGTCAGTTGTATTAGTGATTTTGGAAATTCATCCCAAGGGGTAAAATAGGGGACGAAAGTTAGTATGGGCAGCGCGTCACTTTTGAAGAAATTAGTATTAGCTTTATTAGCGTTCTAAGAAATTTATCCGCCAAGGGAGTAAAACAAGTGACGAAATTTTGTATGGTGAAGTGCATAATTTTTTTTAGTTATAAATATTGCAATTGTTAACACCAATTCTGTTTATATATAAAGGTCAACGAAAAGAAAAAGAAATCAAAAAGCGGGGTATAAAAGGGGCAAAAGTTTGTATGGGAGCTGCGTAATTTCTTGAAGCTGTAAATATGGAAATGGTTTTTAGGCTTCTGTTTATTTTATTATTTTCTTATTATTTTGGAAATATAAATAATAAAGGGAATCCCCTTAGAGGCTATAGTTTGTATTGGAAGCGCGTCACTTTGAAGTTATAGTTTATAAATAAAGAAGTATTTTGTTTATAAATAAAAGTCAGTGTATCAATGTTTTGGTTTAATACCCCAAGGAAGTAAAATTTGTAAGAAAAATGCGTCATTTTTGAATTTATAAATATTTAAAATTGGTGGTTCCAGAAGTCTGTTGTATTTATAATTTGTGGAAATTTCTGCCATAGTGGACGAGTTTGTACGGGGAGTGCGCAATTTACGTGAACCTTCGAAAGAAAATACTACCTAATAAAAAATACGTATTGACTAATTTAATGATAATTTATCAACAAGGAAATGTCACAGATCGACCTGAAAATAAAAGTAGAAAACACGCATAGAAACTTTCGGGGAAGAAAGAGATTCAGAGATTGAAACAAAACAAGTACAATAGACACAATAATGAGGATTAAATGCTTTTGAGACATATTATGCCTTTAATTATTGAAAATACAAGTTTTTCTACTAATTTATGCAAAAATATATTATTGAAAATATTTTTCTCAATGTTCTCGTTTTGCCAGTTATGCCGGTTTGAAACTCAGCAGCCAAGCGGTTTTTAAAAAAAAATTTACATTTTGTTTAAATACTATTAAATAAAACATATAGGCACGTATTCAATATCTTATATATACAAGTCTCTGAAATAACAATCGAGATGCAGTTTTTGTTTGTAGTCCTACTTGATGTCCGTCCGCCGCGCCGTTAGTGCTAAAAGGCAAAGATCCGAAAATAATTTTCAATTAATCATTTGTTTTGGAATAGCATTTAAATAAATATTAAGTTAGGTTTTGTTATGTATGTATACGGATAGTTACTTTTACCTTTCATTGTATTTATTTAAAATAGTTGTAGCCAGAATGTCCCACAGACTATTATTGCTATAGGAGACGGTGCTTGCTTTTTTCGAGCCTTATATTTTTTTATGAATGAAAATGCATAATGGCAAACCAATAGGTCGATTTAGATACATACATACAGTCACGCCTCTTTCCTTTGGGGTAGGCAGAGACCATATCTTTCCACTTGCTACGATCCTGACACACATCTTTCGCTTCTTCTACTTTCATTAGCGTTATGAGTTTGTATAGTGAGTATTGTATAGCGTTATGAAGTTGCGGGTCCTTATAACGTGGCCTTTCCTCAAAAGTAGATTGGGTGATCAACTCTCTTCTTTTTAGGTTGATTTCTCGGATTAATCTATCTTCAAGTCAACCGAGCTTCTATGTCGGCTTAAAAGGCGACAATTTCCTATTAGAGTGTCGTTCATCATAACTATCAACAATTCCCTTTGACAAAATCTGACTTTATCTCTCAGCTACAGCTTTTGGACATGGTCAAATTTATATCGCGTTTTCTCGAGTCAGGGGCTTTGAAGATGTGACAAAAACTTTGTGGCAAATTCCGTGAATCAAGGACGTATTGGCTCTCAAGTCTGCACTCAAAATGTGCTATACCGTGTGGGTTCTTCAGTGTGAGCAGTCTCATTTTTCTTTGTAAGGTTTCACGGATAGTTTGTTAAAGTCTCTTTAGTTTTTATTCCTACGTACGTAACTAATTCCTCGCCGCGACCAAAGGGTAAAAGGCACGGGGAGAGAATGTTACCCAAAAATCTACCTGAGATGTTGCCCATAGTCATACGGCCAGTTTTTAAGAAATAATATTTATTTTAAAACGATCCTCACTAGGATATCTTCCGTGTCATGAGTGCGTTTCACAGTCAAACTGCACGTATAAAACGCAACCAGACACTAAAATCAACGATTTATATTTTGTGCACAAATGCTGGCGCCGGCTGATATTCGAACCCAGGACCCACAACGTCAGTGCCCCACTTTAAAACCGTCGACAAATTTCACAGCCATTAACTACGTATACAGAAACAACCGGTCGTAACAATCATCTATAGGCCAAACATATGCGACAACTTGCGACTTACGCTACTGTGCCGACCGAGCGAAAAACTTATTAAAAAACACACGTATGAAATTTTGCAATATTTTTATTGTCGTCCTTCCGAAAACTCTACAAACGTGACAATAAAATAAAGTCAATTCGAATAGAAGGCTTGATAATCCGCTAGTCGTGCCCAATTTCATCACGGCGAATATCACTTTCCGATATCATCTCACCCTTCCACAATGGGCACCGCCGGCGCCATCAAATTTATTCAAATTGTTCCGTGTCGCCACCAACTTTGTCGCACCTGCTTTAAATTTCAGTCACGCAAAAAAGAATTTTAAGTCCTACGCTAAAAGCTCAAAATGCGTTGCTAACTCACTTTTCAATTCTGAACATCGCAATATAAGATTATGGATAGAAATTCTTATTCCACTCAAAATAACATCCGTTTCCTCTTAGCAGAGGTTCACGTCTCCTTAGACGGCTATTGTAAGCGAATTTAAACTTTAAGCTGAAGTGTTAGAAAGTAATTTTCAAGAAATGGAGCGAATATACTCGTAGTTAGTCTAAGGAAAGCAAATGGAGATGCCAACGTTGAAACGTCTGCAAAGTCTTTTGTATCAACGCGCTAAAAGCTAAGCGACGTGATCTTTTGTTAGAGAACAGTATGCACTTGCAAAGCGCTTAAAACTTGGACGTTTTTGCAGCGTATGCTGTTTTAATTTCGTTGAAAATGTTTATTTTTTATTTTCTTATGTTTTGTATCAACAGCACGAATAGTTTGTCCGTACAATACCTTAGTCGCCTCTTACGACACCTCGATAGGAAAGAGTACGCCACCTATCAGTCCATATACGTATATATGTATGTATTTTTATTCCTTAGACAAGCAGGAATCCGTCTAGGTAGGTACCACCCCAGGGCCAGTTATTCTGTTGTGAAGCAGTAGTGTGCAAACATTACCGTGTTACGGTTTGAAGGGCACTGTGAGCTAGCGTAATCACTGGGCATATGAGACTTAAGAACTGATGTCTCAGGGCGCAGTGTAGTGTCACACAGAAATGTCCTGGATGACATAGCATTTGTTATGGATAGACGTTGCACTTTTCATCCGGTGAACGTCTTTTTTATTTTTTTTTATTTAATAAAAGTGACGGAACGAGCAAAGCGTTCACCTGATGGTAAGTGCAACTTCCGCCCATAACAAATGCTATGTCACCCAGAACAGTGTGACACCACAATGCGCCCGTCACCCTGCTCGTTTCGTCGCCCTATCCTATATAAAAAAGCTTACAATTATAGAACAATTTTGGAGGTTCCGGCACCTAGGATCGAACTCAGGTCACTCGCGTATTATGAAATTTAAGGCGAGCGCCGGGCAGCTGAGCTACGGCTTTCCCATCTCAAATATACCAAACCTTGATTATCCACACCGGTCTGTCTGGTGCTGTAACAATCTGTCAGCCAAGCGTAATATAGCAAATCATCTATTGTGAGGCTTGTCACTGTACAAACTACTTAGATGCTGTCCAAAAAGATTTTTAATACACATCATGTAGTCAAATTAAAAAGCCATTAAATTGTAATGTAAAACTCTAATGGTAATGTAAAAGATATTCAGTGAAAAGTTGAGCGAGCGCTTACTTAAAGAAATTATGTAAACACATACGAACATATTGAAAATAGGATGTTCTTCGAGTCCCGACAAATCAACTTACACACGGATCTCTCCCGTACATTAAAAAAAACCGTCACGACACCAATGAGATGAAATTCTTTACTCCTCAACTGACGCAACAACGTATTTGCGGCCGATGGAAACCTTTTTCGGTAGACGCGAAAGGCAATTTTCGCTGCGACACTCGCAAATAGATCTTGGCGTTGGAATTTACATAAAGATAGCTGACGGTGAGTTTGAGACGCATCAGAATTGAGTTAGGGGAAGGCGGGGTTACTTTAAAACTGTCGCTTAGTTGAGACGTCGAATCCGTTTAGAGTTTTCGAGAGTTTTAAAGACGTTTAGCGGCGCTTGAGAAATTCTATCGATTGTTATATATTTATTCGTCGGAAGCATTTTAACAGTAGCTTAGGTTCACGTTTGAGAAAATAATCCGCAGTTAAACAATGTTGCAGATACAATAAACTGTGTCATAATATAATTCTTTGCGATTTTATGTCGGACGATGTTTACTGTAAGTATAATTAATGACAAGAGAATTAATACAATCTATTGTAGCATGTTAAAGTACGGCGGTTACGTTTGAGAATACATCACCTAATTTCGCAACGTCGTACTCGTAAGAGGCGAATAAGCTAAAAGAAGTAGGTTGTCTATAAGAAATCGCTTTTAGTAGGTTAAAGTATTTAAAACCGATTTCAAAAAAGAAGGTTTTCAATTCGACAGATCTTTTTGTGTGTATGTTTACACGATATCTTCCAGAATTCTTATTCCATGGTCTTTTTATTATTTGGATTGGTTGTACTTGAGGTTGGTTCCACACAAATTTGGTCAAGGTTTGATGAGATCCATGAGAAAATTTTGAAATTCTTAAATTCACATATGCATGTTTGGAGCTGCAACGTTGAAGTCGGTTTTTGATTAAATAACATTTAATATTTAGATAATTTTAATTGTCTTGGTGTACACTAAAGTGCAACTATTTATCTAAAAGATGTGTCGCAGCATCATTTTTAGCAAATCATCATACTACGATTTCTAACCCACTTGCGAAGTGTAAAAAAACTATGGACATTTCTCCGCAGGTTTTATTTATTAGGCTTTGTCTTTCCTTGCATTTTATTAGACTTTGCCTTGATATATGCAGTCCCTATGTTATGTACACATAGGGAACAGAATGAAATATTTATTGATAAGTTACCGCTGTTACTAGTCACTGCTTATGTAAACCCCCAATTAATAGTATTTTTGATAGAGAACCTACGACCGATTCGTAATGAAAAAGACAAACACTACAGCGGTGTAGCAGTTTATTTTCTTCTATCCTGACTTAGGTTGCAAAATGTAATTTGATAATTCCACGCTGTATCAGTCGCCTCATCAATAGAACAACATTGAGCCTCTCCATCTGCCGCACTAATTATTGCCAAAGTTCCCCTTTGTATAGGATGTCTTCCACATTCGATAAAATTTGTTAAAATTTAGATATTTTCAAAACATTAAAAAAATATTGTCATAATTCTCAAAGTTTTTTTTCAACAACGACCAGTTTTGTGATCCTAACATAAAAAAATTACTATATCTTTTTGCTCTGTACTTTTTACAATGACTACAATGACTATAAATACAAGAAATTATTATTCTAACTTAGAGGCCTGATAAGTTACTTGAATTACTACACACGGGTATGTCCAATTATTATATTTGGCACCCACGTGACTTGGTAGTTAATATCCTTCCTACTAAATCGTGTGTCCTTCCTTCGATACAAATATTCGAGCAGAAAACAAATGACTAATTAACCGCTCTGAATGAAATATGGCAGTCGCGCTCTTGCTCACATGGAAGCTGGCTCATGATTCGATCTTATCGCAAGTAAAGCATGAATACAGGAAGGCTATCGCGACTGAGTTTTTTTCGCTACTGTGTGTTTATTGGCGAAAGGATTCCTATGCAGGAACCTGTCAATGTAGGTGCCACCGAAGTGCCTGTTATTCTGTCGTGAAGCAGTAGTGTGCGAACATTAGGTACTGTTTTCTGTCTGAAGGGCACTGAGAACTGTAAATAGGCATATGAGACTTGACAATTGACGTATCAGGGTGGCGGGCGCAGTGTGGTGCCACACAGAAATGTTCTAGGCTTTAGACACAGCATTTGTTATAGGCAGACGTTGCTTCGCCATTAGATGAACGTTTTGCTCGCCTCGTCCGGTTTCTTCTATATAAAAAAATCATATTCACACGGCACACTTTTTTTGTTTTTTAATTGAAAGAACGATGCACCGCACTAGGATTTCTACTGTATCGTTGATGCGTTTTACAGACATAAATTTCAAATGAAGAGCATAACCGGACCCGAAAGCCTACAATTTGTTTTTCTGAACAAATGTTGACTCCGGCTGGGACTCGAACCTGCAGTGTAGAAGTCAGGTACTCTGATTACTAGGCTACGCGATCGTCAGAGTTAGTTTCTGAGACACGCTGTTTATTTGATACTTCACAATGTTTTCCTTCAGAGTCGAAAATACGGTAAATCAACATTTAACGTTCCAATTAACAATTGTAGTGGCATCGGCACCAGGAATCGAACTCAGATCACTTGCATAAATAAAGGTGAGGGTCTAACACCTGCGCAAAGCACGCATAAACGCTGAATATTATTCTAGACTACTAGAATCGATTAATACTAAAAAATAGAGGTATTTTATAACAGTTGAGGGGTAATTATGCGTAAAATTTAATTTTACTTTGTATATGAGTTTGCGGGTTTCATAATGAGATATTAAAAATTCGATTAACTCTATCGATATATCAATAGCAGAAGGGCGCCACTAGTTGCCACTGGGGGCGTCCAAGTTGCGTATTGAGTTACGCACCCTCACTCCGGTCCAATCGCATCAAGCTGCTTCGGAAGCCATTATAATATCCCATTGCCGGTCGAGACGTTGTAATCTTGGTATTTACATAATAGCGCTCTAATGCCGAGGAGCTGTTTGAGAAAAGCCACTACGATGTTAAACAAACTGATCATAAATACGTAAAATATAGCATAATCCCATGTAGTTTTTAGACAATTTTAGTAGATAAAGTTATACTATCAAAATCAAAGTGACGTTATTCAAGTTTTATTTTAAATAATAAAATATATAGTTATTAAGACATCGTTTCATCGTTATACAAACAGCCTAGAGTAAACTTGGCAAAAGTCACAAACATGTGGTTTCTAACATATTTTGAAGGAGAAATGGTAGATCAAAAAAAATTCTGAGATTAAATCTCATTATCATAATTCAATCCACATCAAATTGATGGATGACATTCCACTACTGTGCGTTTTTCAAAGAATTTAACTTTAACGACGCCTTTGTGGCTTTAAAAACCGCGGGGTTTTTCCGGACAAAAAAACCTTTTATGGATTCTTTTAAATTGCGGCAACGCATCCCCATTCCTCTAGCGTTGCAGATATTCATAGGCGGCGATAATCCTTTACCAACAGGTGCGCCGCTTGCTCGTTCTCTTTTCCTCCCCTTCTATATAAAAAAATATTACATCTTAATCATTAGTGCATTTCGAAACAAATTCGAATGACTTCATCGGCTTGATATTTAAAATTAAAGGTACGATCACACCGCGGTTTGATTTACGACGTCCCCCACTCACCTCGACTGAGCTATATCAATTTAATCGCTCCCATTGAAATTCAAAAGGCAGTACGACGAATCAATTACAGGAGGCCCGGGAGCATTCAAATACCGCCCACGCCCGCCCTGCGCTGATAGAATTGTTATTGGAGAATGTGCGTGTGATAGAATTCGAGCCAATACTCTTGCACGTGTTTCTTGTTGATCACGCGTTACGTTTTCTTCGTTATCTGTCTCCGGTCTCTGAAAGATGTCGTGTCTTTATCCATACGGCTATTTTAATATTATTTGTTTCTAATACAGATACAACTCGTATAACATAGAATTTATGATTGGTTTTAGTTTAGGATTAATACAGTGTAGAGTCGTAATTTTAAAATTAAAGCCTATTTCCGGCCATAAGTACAATATCTAAACATACATGCATACAGTCACGCATTTTTTCTATATAAGAATTAGACAGAGACAACACCCGTAGCCCACTTTTCGCCTCGGTGGCGAACCACGTCGCCATTTTGGTATGAGTTAAAAAATTATTGCGTTCTAAGTGCAGTATTATAACAGAATTGCATATTATGTTTTTAAACTGCACGAATAAAGGCTGTCTGTACAATACTTTAGTCGCCTCTTACGATACCTCGGTAGGAATGACGTAGATGCTATTCTCTACTCTATACTCGGCTCTACTCTATACTCGGCTCTACTCTATATTCGGCAGAGACCGGACACCTAATGACTTTATCGGCAATATGTAAACGATGAGAAAATTAACAAAATCTAAACAAAAAGCCGAGTCAGCAGATTTGTATGCAGAATAGCTTTCTGTTTTGTGAACCAGACGTATTTAGGATTGAAAAAAAAAAACAAAATTAATTGATTACAGACCTCATGTAATTTTTTAAAGCTATGTCCAGGCGGAGATATCTTAATTTCCAGATAGAAAAATAATAACTTCAAACTGATCAAGTAAGCGAATTAGCAAAAAACGGAAAGTATTACACAAAAATTCGAAAATATTTTATAGAAGTGTAAGATGATGAATGACAACTGTAAACTATTCTTGGTGAATATGAACAAATATCAGTCTCAGCGAGACTACACTTGCTCTCAAATAGCTTAAAAATGCCAAACTTGCCAGGTGAAAACAGCACCGCACCAGCGATTCCTCTGGTATTGCGGATGTTCATGGGCGGTGGTGATCACTTACCATCAGACACACTTGCTCGTTTGTCCCCCTCTCATATAAAAATAAAAGCTTCTGAAAGCAGGTACTAATTACAAAGTAAAGCCGGTGCTAGCAGTCCTTGAGACCCTATTTAATTCTGTCATTTGTGGTGGTAATTATGCCAGAGACGTGGAGCAAAATTGACAAGACTTAATCACCATCATTATCATCATCATTTCAGCCTATCACTAGTCCACTGCTGAGCATAGGCCTCCCCGATAGATTGTTACAAAAGTTTGTAGCTTTCATTCTGGGGGGAATTTTGCCATTGTTGCCACGCTTGGCAGGCGTGTTTGGCAACCGTAGTTTATTTATTCAGATGTTCCAGGAAGATGTTGCTGCCCATCTTCTGGTTTTAATTTTTCCTCTGTCGACCTTTACAAGACTTAATACTGTTTAGTAATTGCAGTGTGGTGGCGGCTTAAGAGAATCCACCACCCCATCTCATCCCGTGGGTGTCGTAAAAGTCGACATAGGTAAAATAAAAACCAGGAGATGGACAGAAGCATCTTCCTGGAACATCCGTTGAGTTAAAGATTATTCGGTATACATTAAGTCTACTTAATGTATTCTTTAAGTAGACTTAATGTATACCGATATTTTCTCGATACATTTAATTTTATAACAATGCCGCCGATGCATAAGCCATTGGAGCTTTGCGTAAAGTAAAGTTGAATTTTTAAATTGTATTCGCAATTTAAATTATCTTAAAGTATTTTTAGTGATGTGAGGTAGCGGCTTAGAGAATCTACCAGCCCATCTCATCCCGGTGGTGTCGTAAAAGTCGGCGGACGAATCGTTAAAACCATGAAATGGGCAGCAGCATCTTCCTGGAACATCTGAATAAATAAGCTGTGGTTGGTTGGCAACTATAGCAAAATCATCCCAAAATGAGAGTTATAAAGTTGTGTGGCAATCTATGGGGGAGACATATGTTCAGCAGTGGACGAGTAGGCGGAAATGATGATAATCATGATTTAATTCTGTTTGAAAGACAAATAATATCAGGAGATTTTTGCACACTGACGCTTCTTTAACTCGAGACTTTTTACCGAAACAACCTAGCGTTGTTTCGGTAAATAGATATAAAATCTTCAAAAAACATGCAATGTGTGCAATTTTTCTACTTATAATGAAATTTTATTTTCAAAGGCTGCCATTAATTTAGAAAATTACTCTGTACATTAATGGGTACGTTCGGACCCCGTATTGAGAAAGATAACCAGTGACTCTTTGTTCGTTCTATCATTAAGGCGGGAATCCGCAGATGGCCACGGCGACCAGACGACAAAATATTCGTCAAACTGTTCGATCTTTCGCGGGTAAATAAGGGCAATAATGTAAAGGCCCAGAATTATTGACAAATCATTGATAGAGTCAAAATAATAAGGAATAACACACGGAAAGATACTGAAGTGACTGTCAACAGAAAACAGTTTGTTCGGGAATTAATTACAATATCTTGTCTCAAAACCGGAATATTAAAATATTATGCCAATGAAAAGTGATTACTGCAGTAAAAGACACGATCGCATAGAATTTTATGCGTTATCATAAATACGACAAACCTTGGTATATTTATGACGAGCCATTCGATACTAAGTGATAGGACGATAAAATTTATTTCTACTCTCCGGCGTCAAAGGCAACGATCTAATATGAAAATGTATGAATCAAATGGCCTGGGATAATAAATATACCATATCCATATAGTTATTAATGTGCTCGTAAGTCTTAAAGCTGTATATTTAGTATTTTTTATAAACAGTTAGCCCACAGTAAGATTTCTCTTTCGTGCGTGCGTTTTACATACAAAAATTTCACATGAACACCAGCAAAGCCGAAAACAATTTGTGCTTTTATACAAATGTTGTCTTTGGCTGGGATTCGAATCCAGGACCCGCGGAGTAAAAGTCATCTATTCTGACCACTAGCCCACGCGGATTGAGTTTAGCGAACTTTTAAGTGTATAAAAGAACATAGTCATAAGAAACCGTTTATTTTTCCATCACTGAATGGCCTGGGTTAAGTTTTTTTTTATAGGACAAAGTGACGAAACCAGCAAAACGTTCACCCCAAGGTAAGTGCAAGGTCTACCCATGACAAATGCTGTATAATAAAGAACAATTCTGTGTGGCACCATACTTCGCCCGTCCCCCTGAGACAAGAGTTCTTATTTCTCATATGCCCATTGATTACACTAGCTCTCAGTGTCTAGACATTCAGTCCGAAACACTAATGTTAACACAAAACAACTTCACGGCAGAATAACTGGCCCTGTCATGGTTCCCCCTAGACGAAATCTTATATTGAAATCCTACCACAAGTAAAAAAGAAGCAGGCAACTAAAAATGGAAACATACATCGATTATTGAAAATGACAATCGTGTCGATGATCAAGAGATATTGTAGTGCCACAATTGCACGCGCAGGGGCACACACTCGTCCTAACCTTCTCACGTCCGTATAACGCTCGTGTGATGAAATTCGAGGGAGGCTATAACGCAGTACAAAAGACACGGGGATAATTACAACACACTCGAGAACCATCAATTTCTGTTTTTGCACAAATTCTGGCACCGGATGGGATTTCAGCTTAAGGCCTGCGGCGTAATCAGATATTATATAGGAGAGGTTTTCACAGTTAGCTTTCTTGGCTTTTAAAGTTTCATCGGAAAGCTGACTTGGTTTGGTAGGACTACCTACCCAACATAAATACATAAATTATAATACAGCCATGTCACTCGCGCTTCACGTGTGTCTAATGAGATAGCCCCTCTTATTTCATTTCGAATATAAGTCATCTATTGACCATCCGAAGGCGGTTCGGACCTCCTTTCGTGCCGTTGACTTGTATCGGTAACTCTAGGTGGTGGCCCTTTACGACGGTCAGTAACACAACCCCCCTAGAGAGCGGTGCGCAACAGTCGATAATCACACCGCGTACACACTAAACACCCGCGTTCCAGGGCGGTTCTGACCACCCAGAGTTACAGACACACAAGTCGATAGTCCGAACGGAGGACCGATTCCTCCCTCGGTCAGTCATTAGATGACTTATTTATATATGAAAACTTCGATCTCGTGACACACGTCTGACGCGAGAGTGACCGAATTTTAATGTTAAAGTTAGTAGTTTATTTAAGTAGTTGGTATGTTTGGGTCAAACCAAACCTGGCACGCGGGGCCCTAGCCCGCGAACACAGCACCCGATGAAGCTGTAAAAGCCAAAAAGGCTGACAGCAATCACATCACCGAAAACATACTGCCCTGGACAAACCGCCCAGGTAGTAGACAGATGCTCTGACCGGATTGATATGCCAGTATAATTTAAACTACAAAAGCACGAAATTAGCAGATTGTTGTCAGAAAACATGTGTTTAAGCGTAATATCTCAAAAGTTATGTTTTACAGAAACCGTAAAGTCTTCGACAACAATAGAGGGCACAGTTGGTTTTGCATAAATACTCGTAGCTAAATAATTTATCGAATAAACATTCCTAAATACGTGTATACGTATACGAGTATACGAATATCCTCGTACGTGGTCAAATTTAGTTTGCTTTACTTAGACCTCCGCAGACGGAGATCTAACGCACACACAGTCTTGAATCATCACTTTTGATCGACTTCCCGTATACTTAGATAGGTCCTAACATCTGGCGTGACGGCCGCGTGGCGTAGTGGTTAGAGTAGCTGACTGCCACGTCACTATCACGTCGCGGGTCGTGGCTTCGAATCGCAGCCAGAGCCAACATTTGTGCAAACAAAATTTGTTGGTTTTCGGGTCTGGTATCGTTGTAATTGTCCTTATGTCTCTGACACTGCATCCTAGCCTACTTTTGATGAGCATGAGCGTTACATCGGGCAGAGGTGTGCCTCTGTGTACAAGTACACTTGTGGCACATTATATATATACCGACAGCATTCGGTGGTTGTCTCCGTGATTGAAAATCATCCAAAAGGATAATACATCTAGCGTACCACACAGTGACTCCCATCCTGTACTATTCTGTAGTTGTACATCCTATACTCTTCGTTCAAAATTGGAGATGTCATTATACTGTTACTTAATATTTTATTCTATGAATTTTATTCAATTTATAAAACCCGTTCCAATATGGCAACATTTTTCTTAAATTATAGATATGGTAGGTATAGCTTCCTTTCAATTTTTTGTGGGACTGACCCTTTTACATGTATATAGCGATGTGTATATACAGAAAAAAAATTCAATGACACTGAAAAGCCGAAAAACGATACGCGCAGACACCCTTGAGAATCAAGTTGCGTGGAAGCAGAAAATTTATGCAGACCTTGATGGTCAACGTGGAACTGGAGGGCCCCATTTTATGACATGACATCAATATTTTATGTGACACCTCCACGCTATACGGATCAATCATTCCCGTCGCGGGCTACTTTATATTCTGTTCGGTATTTTTGCAAGAACGTTTTTTATAGCATATGATAAATGTAGAAATGTGATATTGAATACCTTTTTGGGCTGAGATCCTTTTTGGGCCGACAATTTGTTTAATCTTTTTGCTTGGGCATTTCGATTATTCGGTTGTTTGTGAAACGTGTTCTCACTTACTGATGCAAAAAAACATTAGAAAAAATAAAAAAGTAAAGTAACAGTCCATAAATGTCTCACTGCTGAGGACTGGCTTCCCATTTCTGAGAGGGTTTTGGAGCCTGGAAGAGTCCACCACGCGGCTTCAATGCGGATTGGCGGAGTTCATAAACATGACGTCGAAATATTTCTATTCCTCACACAGCAATAAATTACTGGAGGTAGGATTCCTATGCAGGAATCCGTCTAGGTAGGTACCACCCCAGGGCCAGTTATTCTGCCGTGAAGCAGTAGTGTGCAAACATTACTGTGTTTCGGTTTGAAGGGCACTGTGAGCTAGCGTAATCACTGGGCATATAAGACTTAAGAACTTATGTCTCAGTCACGTATGACACAGTGTGGTGTCACATAGAAATTTTCTGGGCGACACAGCATTTGTTACGGGCAGACGTTGCACTTACCATCAGGTGAACGTTTTGCTCGTTTCATCACTTTATCCAATAAAAAAAGCAATGCAGGTCCGTAACAAAGTTTTCCTTTACCGCTGAGCGAGTGGGTAAATCAGCACTTAAAATTGCAGAATGTTTTGAGAGGTGCCGACACCGGCGGCCGCGCTCGGGTTTTTCGCATTCTATGAAATTTAAAGCAAGCGCCCCGACCCCTTGGCTAACACGGCTCGTTAGAAAAAATAACAATAAAGTAATCACTTTAAAAAAATCACAATGTAATCTTCCTCTCTTGAATTTAATTACCAACATAATAAAATTTTAATTTATGGCACAGATGAAATTTTTAATAACTTTTTTTAAATTAAATACACCTATGTTAGTCGCCGATAATGTAGCTGTATATAGGTGAAAGAATTTTTAAAATCGGTTTAGTAGCTTTTGAGTTTATTCATTACATACAAACAAACATATAAAAAATCAAATCTTTTCTCTTATAATATTAAGTTTAGAAGTTTATAAAAGAATGTACGATTTATCATATTTATTGTGGCTTAACATTCCAGTTATTTTAAGGAAAACATCAAAAAAAAAATACTTAATTTATCTTTATACACGTTCTTAGTAGTTAAGTTAAAACTTTTATGTTCCCGTTGCAATTATAGGATGTAAACTGAAGACATATACTGACAATCGGACCATACTTACACTTCGCGTGGAAAGCTAAATACCCAGCAGGAATAATTGAATGGTTAGCGAGTCCCGTGGGAGAGGATGATACGGCGTACTGACATGCAATGCGAGCTATGTGTGATTTAGTTTATGGTTTAAACGACTTAAGTAATTTGGGACCGCGGTTATACTAGCGACAGATGCGGTAAAATCATAATGCATAATCTACGGTAAATTGTATGACAATGTATTATTTCTTAATATACTAGGCGGCAAAATAATTTTTTACATGGTAGGTACGATGGCCATTATACCCGTCGGTTCGCTCTAGGTCGAATTCCAGCTGAAGTGTATTAAAAAAAATGGCATGTGCACTACAAAATGTTGCAAAATACTATTCGCCACATCACCGTAAATTATATTTCATTTTATTCAAAGAACTATTTGAGAGATCTAGTCTTTAAGTATCTGTAATTTTTTAAAACACTACTCATTATTTACTGACTGAATTCGTTTAAAGTAAGAAATGGAGTAAATAAGATATATGTTTAATACGCCTTGTCAAATAAGATATACGTAGTAATTAAAAAATTACATTAAGACTAAAACTCAAACGACGATTTAAAAACTATTTCTTTCATCCAATAATCTTACTATACCTACTTGTTTTCAAATTACTACAATTATTTAGAGCCGTGGTAGCTCAGGGGCTAGGCGCTCGCTTTTTCATAGTACGCGAGTGACCTGGGTTCGATTCCCGGTGCCGGCACCACTAAAATTGTTAATGCCAATTTTAAGTGCTGACTTACCACGTGCTCGGCGGTGAAGGAAAACATCGTGAGGAACCTGCATGTCTGAGAAATGAAATATATTTCGAAGACATGTGAAGACCGCCAACCCGCATTGGAGCAGCGTGGCGGATTCTTTCTAGCTCCATAACCCTCTCAGAAATGAGAGGAGGCCTGTGCTCAGCAGTGGGACATATATAGGCTGAAACTTTACTTTTTTTTTTTTTTTTACAATTATTTAAACGATTAAATTTTGAGCTCTTATTTATAAAGTTAATATGATATGCAATAAATTATAAAATCAAAACCAATTTCTTTGTGGTGTTATTATTTTCTATTCCACATTTATATCTTTTTTACCAATTCCGAATTTTTAACGATAAAAAAGTATCCATATTTGTTAATATAGAATATTATAAAATGGTAAAAGTTCTGGTATAAAAATGGTAAAGTTTGGTAAAGTTTTGGAACCCGATCGGGTTCAACTTATCATCTTTTGAATATACGTATACATATAAAATATTTCTTTACAAACCTAATAATAATTAAAAAAAACTGCCGAACGAAAAAGTTCGATCTGCTGGGCACAGGCAATGGCTTTTTTGGTGGGAGGAGGGAAATATGAAGAAATAAAATGTTATTGGTACATTGCATGCCTTGAGTCATTTTGCGATCTAACTAATATTTACTAGACGGTACACGAATGCTTCGCAAAGTGCGACGTCAATTTGTTACAAACAGACAAGACCGTACTGCCAATTGCTACGTAATAGAGTTAAATGGTCAATGTGAAAGACAGATTGTATTAAATAAGACGTAAACTATCGTGCTCTAGTTTCTTTTTCATTAAGGTTATATATGAGATGTTCTTGTTTTTCCGCATATAACCGTATAATTCAGAATACGCGTTTTATTTTACACAGAAACGTGATAATGCAGAATAAAGTGCAAATCGCATTTGATACATAAATTTTAAAACTTAAATGCCGAAGTCGAGTTACTATTCAGCAAATTTTGTGATAAGGTGCCTTTGCAGAATAAAATCCACAGGCGCTTTTAAGTTTTCAGAAAATACAAACGATTATTACGAAAGCAATTCACGTAATGGCTGCCTTAGTTTACCGCTTTGTAACAAATAAAATAAATTTACATGGTATTAAAGCGGCCTCCATCTCGTACGAATAACAGCCGGGCGTGTCGCATGCACACGACGCCCCACGGGTGTCCGTCAAAGTTCGTATCGGCGATAATTATCGAACGGTTATCGTGTACGACTTGAAATAATCTGTGACACTTCACGAGACGACCACGATGCGATTGTCAATATAAAAGATCATGACGTTATAATATTATAGTAATTCACTTATATTAAGACTATATGAAACGCCTCAACTAGAATGTTTGTAACGCGAGTTACGGTGCACCGCGCCTAAAACTCATTTAGTATATCCTGAGCGCTTGCTCTAAAGTGATAAGTTTTATTTCGAATAAAAGGCCTTTATGTGTAATGAGTTTCATTTGAAACTACTAAAGCAACAGAAGTAAATAAGACAAGTCATTGAGCAGAAGGAATCCTCATCTAGACGTATCGAGCAATTTTTTTTTACATAAACATTCTCCACAAAAGGATTTTCTCCTGCATCGTGGATACCTTTTAACAGACGAAACTTCCACGTGCACAACACAGCAAAACTCGAAAATTTGTATTATTACATAAATGTTGGCTCCAGCTGGGATCCCAGGACCCACAGCGTAGAAATTAGGTACTCTGACCCACGGGACCTAGCCCCCTAGAGAACCAATTACCCTCACCGACCAGACCAACAAATGTCAGCTCCAGCTGGAATTCGAACCGTGGTCTAGAAGTAAGATACCCCGATACTAGGCCTTGCGGTTTTCCGACCACATACTATGAAATTAACTGTGGGCTCGTTTGTCACCTAATCAAAGCAGGGAATCGTGCCGATCTACACGTATCGTATCCTGTAAGAGGAGCTGAAAACAGTAGGCCGAAGTAAGTGTTCACGTCAACGTTACTGCCAATAGACTTTAGTGGTTGTTTACATAATAACGTAGTAGTGCAACGCTGCATCTTACAATTATATTACCTTTACTTAGTGCTACTCAAATAGTGAATAGCCTCCGTATAAACTGGATAATAATATCCATTTAAATAAACATTAAAGATGACATTGACATTTGCCGATATGTGTCCGGCAGAGTAAAATAACACCTACCTTTTTCTTACTGAGGTGTCATAAGAGGCGACCAAGGCATTGCACGGACAGCATTTATTCGGCCAGAATAATACCATAATATGCAATGCTGTCACTATACTGCTCGTGTGAGCAGAATTTTTACTCTTCTCTCTCCTCTTCTGTTACTACGGGTGTGGTCTCTGCCTACCCCGTATATTGGAAAAAGGCGTGACTGTATGTAAAGATCATTGTTACATTTGCATGCATTTTGGTGGGTATTTTTTTTGTGTAAGGATACCAAACTGCCTTAATGCTCGGGAGGCGGATTGGCGATTTTAAAATAAATCACCATTTGAACTTCTGCCCGTAACCGGTCGTTATTTTCGAGATGATCATTCCGCCATCTGACGGAAGTTATGAGAATTTTCGACGCCTCCTTAGTCGACTCTTATAACACCAACGGAAGGTGACGGAGTGACAGATTTAGGCAGGCAGGTATTCTGTG